>CM034416.1:240000719-240005719 GCA_019924945.1 Felis chaus
GGGTTAGGGTTAGGGTTAGGGTTAGGGTTAGGGTTAGGGTTAGGGTTAGGGTTAGGGTTAGGGTTAGGGTTAGGGTTAGGGTTAGGGTTAGGGTTAGGGTTAGGGTTAGGGTTAGGGTTAGGGTTAGGGTTAGGGTTAGGTTAGGGTTAGGGTTAGGGTTAGGGTTAGGGTTAGGGTTAGGGTTAGGGTTAGGGTTAGGGTTAGGGTTAGGGTTAGGGTTAGGGTTAGGGTTAGGGTTAGGGTTAGGGTTAGGGTTAGGGTTAGGGTTAGGGTTAGGGTTAGGGTTAGGGTTAGGGTTAGGGTTAGGGTTAGGTTAGGGTTAGGGTTAGGGTTAGGGTTAGGGTTAGGGTTAGGGTTAGGGTTAGGGTTAGGGTTAGGGTTAGGGTTAGGGTTAGGGTTAGGGTTAGGGTTAGGGTTAGGGTTAGGGTTAGGGTTAGGGTTAGGGTTAGGGTTAGGGTTAGGGTTAGGGTTAGGGTTAGGGTTAGGGTTAGGGTTAGGGTTAGGGTTAGGGTTAGGGTTAGGGTTAGGGTTAGGGTTAGGGTTAGGGTTAGGGTTAGGGTTAGGGTTAGGGTTAGGGTTAGGGTTAGGGTTAGGGTTAGGGTTAGGGTTAGGGTTAGGGTTAGGGTTAGGGTTAGGGTTAGGGTTAGGGTTAGGGTTAGGGTTAGGGTTAGGGTTAGGGTTAGGGTTAGGGTTAGGGTTAGGGTTAGGGTTAGGGTTAGGGTTAGGGTTAGGGTTAGGGTTAGGGTTAGGGTTAGGGTTAGGGTTAGGGTTAGGGTTAGGGTTAGGGTTAGGGTTAGGGTTAGGGTTAGGGTTAGGGTTAGGGTTAGGGTTAGGGTTAGGGTTAGGGTTAGGGTTAGGGTTAGGGTTAGGGTTAGGGTTAGGGTTAGGGTTAGGGTTAGGGTTAGGGTTAGGGTTAGGGTTAGGGTTAGGGTTAGGGTTAGGGTTAGGGTTAGGGTTAGGGTTAGGGTTAGGGTTAGGGTTAGGGTTAGGGTTAGGGTTAGGGTTAGGGTTAGGGTTAGGGTTAGGGTTAGGGTTAGGGTTAGGGTTAGGGTTAGGGTTAGGGTTAGGGTTAGGGTTAGGGTTAGGGTTAGGGTTAGGGTTAGGGTTAGGGTTAGGGTTAGGGTTAGGGTTAGGGTTAGGGTTAGGGTTAGGGTTAGGGTTAGGGTTAGGGTTAGGGTTAGGGTTAGGGTTAGGGTTAGGGTTAGGGTTAGGGTTAGGGTTAGGGTTAGGGTTAGGGTTAGGGTTAGGGTTAGGGTTAGGGTTAGGGTTAGGGTTAGGGTTAGGGTTAGGGTTAGGGTTAGGGTTAGGGTTAGGGTTAGGGTTAGGGTTAGGGTTAGGGTTAGGGTTAGGGTTAGGGTTAGGGTTAGGGTTAGGGTTAGGGTTAGGGTTAGGGTTAGGGTTAGGGTTAGGGTTAGGGTTAGGGTTAGGGTTTAGGGTTAGGGTTAGGGTTAGGGTTAGGGTTAGGGTTAGGGTTAGGGTTAGGGTTAGGGTTAGGGTTAGGGTTAGGGTTAGGGTTAGGGTTAGGGTTAGGGTTAGGGTTAGGGTTAGGGTTAGGGTTAGGGTTAGGGTTAGGGTTAGGGTTAGGGTTAGGGTTAGGGTTAGGGTTAGGGTTAGGGTTAGGGTAGGGTTAGGGTTAGGGTTAGGGTTAGGGTTAGGGTTAGGGTTAGGGTTAGGGTTAGGGTTAGGGTTAGGGTTAGGGTTAGGGTTAGGGTTAGGGTTAGGGTTAGGGTTAGGGTTAGGGTTAGGGTTAGGGTTAGGGTTAGGGTTAGGGTTAGGGTTAGGGTTAGGGTTAGGGTTAGGGTTAGGGTTAGGGTTAGGGTTAGGGTTAGGGTTAGGGTTAGGGTTAGGGTTAGGGTTAGGGTTAGGGTTAGGGTTAGGGTTAGGGTTAGGGTTAGGGTTAGGGTTAGGGTTAGGGTTAGGGTTAGGGTTAGGGTTAGGGTTAGGGTTAGGGTTAGGGTTAGGGTTAGGGTTAGGGTTAGGGTTAGGGTTAGGGTTAGGGTTAGGGTTAGGGTTAGGGTTAGGGTTAGGGTTAGGGTTAGGGTTAGGGTTAGGGTTAGGGTTAGGGTTAGGGTTAGGGTTAGGGTTAGGGTTAGGGTTAGGGTTAGGGTTAGGGTTAGGGTTAGGGTTAGGGTTAGGGTTAGGGTTAGGGTTAGGGTTAGGGTTAGGGTTAGGGTTAGGGTTAGGGTTAGGGTTAGGGTTAGGGTTAGGGTTAGGGTTAGGGTTAGGGTTAGGGTTAGGGTTAGGGTTAGGGTTAGGGTTAGGGTTAGGGTTAGGGTTAGGGTTAGGGTTAGGGTTAGGGTTAGGGTTAGGGTTAGGGTTAGGGTTAGGGTTAGGGTTAGGGTTAGGGTTAGGGTTAGGGTTAGGGTTAGGGTTAGGGTTAGGGTTAGGGTTAGGGTTAGGGTTAGGGTTAGGGTTAGGGTTAGGGTTAGGGTTAGGGTTAGGGTTAGGGTTAGGGTTAGGGTTAGGGTTAGGGTTAGGGTTAGGGTTAGGGTTAGGGTTAGGGTTAGGGTTAGGGTTAGGGTTAGGGTTAGGGTTAGGGTTAGGGTTAGGGTTAGGGTTAGGGTTAGGGTTAGGGTTAGGGTTAGGGTTAGGGTTAGGGTTAGGGTTAGGGTTAGGGTTAGGGTTAGGGTTAGGGTTAGGGTTAGGGTTAGGGTTAGGGTTAGGGTTAGGGTTAGGGTTAGGGTTAGGGTTAGGGTTAGGGTTAGGGTTAGGGTTAGGGTTAGGGTTAGGGTTAGGGTTAGGGTTAGGGTTAGGGTTAGGGTTAGGGTTAGGGTTAGGGTTAGGGTTAGGGTTAGGGTTAGGGTTAGGGTTAGGGTTAGGGTTAGGGTTAGGGTTAGGGTTAGGGTTAGGGTTAGGGTTAGGGTTAGGGTTAGGGTTAGGGTTAGGGTTAGGGTTAGGGTTAGGGTTAGGGTTAGGGTTAGGGTTAGGGTTAGGGTTAGGGTTAGGGTTAGGGTTAGGGTTAGGGTAAGGGTTAGGGTTAGGGTTAGGGTTTAGGGTTAGGGTTAGGGTTAGGGTTAGGGTTAGGGTTAGGGTTAGGGTTAGGGTTAGGGTTAGGGTTAGGGTTAGGGTTAGGGTTAGGGTTAGGGTTAGGGTTAGGGTTAGGGTTAGGGTTAGGGTTAGGGTTAGGGTTAGGGTTAGGGTTAGGGTTAGGGTTAGGGTTAGGGTTAGGGTTAGGGTTAGGGTTAGGGTTAGGGTTAGGGTTAGGGTTAGGGTTAGGGTTAGGGTTAGGGTTAGGGTTAGGGTTAGGGTTAGGGTTAGGGTTAGGGTTAGGGTTAGGGTTAGGGTTAGGGTTAGGGTTAGGGTTTAGGGTTAGGGTTAGGGTTAGGGTTAGGGTTAGGGTTAGGGTTAGGGTTAGGGTTAGGGTTAGGGTTAGGGTTAGGGTTAGGGTTAGGGTTAGGGTTAGGGTTAGGGTTAGGGTTAGGGTTAGGGTTAGGGTTAGGGTTAGGGTTAGGGTTAGGGTTAGGGTTAGGGTTAGGGTTAGGGTTAGGGTTAGGGTTAGGGTTAGGGTTAGGGTTAGGGTTAGGGTTAGGGTTAGGGTTAGGGTTAGGGTTAGGGTTAGGGTTAGGGTTAGGGTTAGGGTTAGGGTTAGGGTTAGGGTTAGGGTTAGGGTTAGGGTTAGGGTTAGGGTTAGGGTTAGGGTTAGGGTTAGGGTTAGGGTTAGGGTTAGGGTTAGGGTTAGGGTTAGGGTTAGGGTTAGGGTTAGGGTTAGGTTAGGGTTAGGGTTAGGGTTAGGGTTAGGGTTAGGGTTAGGGTTAGGGTTAGGGTTAGGGTTAGGGTTAGGGTTAGGGTTAGGGTTAGGTTAGGGTTAGGGTTAGGGTTAGGGTTAGGGTTAGGGTTAGGGTTAGGGTTAGGGTTAGGGTTAGGGTTAGGGTTAGGGTTAGGGTTAGGGTTAGGGTTAGGGTTAGGGTTAGGGTTAGGGTTAGGGTTAGGGTTAGGGTTAGGGTTAGGGTTAGGGTTAGGGTTAGGGTTAGGGTTAGGGTTAGGGTTAGGGTTAGGGTTAGGGTTAGGGTTAGGGTTAGGGTTAGGGTTAGGGTTAGGGTTAGGGTTAGGGTTAGGGTTAGGGTTAGGGTTAGGGTTAGGGTTAGGGTTAGGGTTAGGGTTAGGGTAGGGTTAGGGTTAGGGTTAGGGTTAGGGTTAGGGTTAGGGTTAGGGTTAGGTTAGGGTTAGGGTTAGGGTTAGGGTTAGGGTTAGGGTTAGGGTTAGGGTTAGGGTTAGGGTTAGGGTTAGGGTTAGGGTTAGGGTTAGGGTTAGGGTTAGGGTTAGGGTTAGGGTTAGGGTTAGGGTTAGGGTTAGGGTTAGGGTTAGGGTTAGGGTTAGGGTTAGGGTTAGGGTTAGGGTTAGGGTTAGGGTTAGGGTTAGGGTTAGGGTTAGGGTTAGGGTTAGGGTTAGGGTTAGGGGTTAGGGTTAGGTTAGGGTTAGGGTTAGGGTTAGGGATAGGGTTAGGGTTAGGGTTAGGGTTAGGGTTAGGGTTAGGGTTAGGGTTAGGGTTAGGGTTAGGGTTAGGGTTAGGGTTAGGGTTAGGGTTAGGGTTAGGGTTAGGGTTAGGGTTAGGGTTAGGGTTAGGGTTAGGGTTAGGGTTAGGGTTAGGGTTAGGGTTAGGGTTAGGGTTAGGGTTAGGGTTAGGGTTAGGGTTAGGGTTAGGGTTAGGGTTAGGGTTAGGGTTAGGGTTAGGGTTAGGGTTAGGGTTAGGGTTAGGGTTAGGGTTAGGGTTAGGGTTAGGGTTAGGGTTAGGGTTAGGGTTAGGGTTAGGGTTAGGGTTAGGGTTAGGGTTAGGGTTAGGGTTAGGGTTAGGGTTAGGGTTAGGGTTAGGGTTAGGGTTAGGGTTAGGGTTAGGGTTAGGGTTAGGGTTAGGGTTAGGGTTAGGGTTAGGGTTAGGGTTAGGGTTAGGGTTAGGGTTAGGGTTAGGGTTAGGGTTAGGGTTAGGGTTAGGGTTAGGGTTAGGGTTAGGGTTAGGGTTAGGGTTAGGGTTAGGGTTAGGGTTAGGGTTAGGGTTAGGTTAG